>CAUJBZ010000186.1:0-17791 GCA_963082915.1 Dolichopus griseipennis
AGTTTAAATTAAGAAACTTAAACTGTAGTATCTTGTTAATATTTTTTAAACCAAATTTTCAATAAATATAAAATATTTTTCTATTAAAACTACTATTTGATTCAAATTTTAAAGGATTGGCTGCTTAAATTAGTGAATGTCCTATGCATTATTTTAAAAATTGCATCACCCCATTATATCAGTAAAGCAATTATAATGGTTTATTTACTTAGAATTCACTACAACATTATGCAAATAACTTAAACTAAGCTAAGAAAAGCAAAAAACTTAATGTTGCACAAATCCATTGTATTTTAAGCATGAAATCATATTTTAAAATTACTTTTAATTTTTTAAAAACACTTAAATTAATATTTAAATATAATTTTTATTTTGTTTTTACATTCTCTAAACGCGCTTAATGACGTAAAATAATTCTTAAACTTAATTAAGCTCATAATTGTACTTTAAAAAATAACTAAATAAAAAATTAAATTGCATGAACTCTGTGATTCTCAAAAAAAATGCTAAAATTAAGAAATAAAATTTTTGAAATTTTAGGTAAATAATTTTATTTTTTAATTGGAATAAAAAACTTTTGTAGAAGTTTTAATATTATTTTTAAGGTTATGAGTAGCAAACAGTTAACATTTTTTTTTACTCTTCCAAAATTTCATCATCATCATTAAAAAATCTTATTATTTTAACTCTTTCTAAACAATATATTATTGTTCTATAAGATTTATTGTGTCATTTACCTATACTATAAGTATTTTATATTAAACACGACATATAAGATTGAAGTGAATTTTTTTATTGTGATTAAAATTGCAGTAGGTATAACTTTTGTGCACTTTAAGTTCATAAGGTATAATTTATATGTTCGGTAGTTCTTTTGCTTAAGACAAATACAGGTCTTTTGATTTCTATAAATAAACATAAGTAAAAATATTAGAACTGCACCTATAAATATGCAATATTTTAAATTTATAACACTTTTTAGACTAAACTTTTAAATTAAACTTAAGTATTTTAAGTCATTTGAAATATTTAAATAATAAGTTCATTTAAAGCGAGTCTTTTTAAATATTTAAATAATAAGTACATTTTATTTAGGTAGATTTATCAAAAATTATATATAAATATATAACAGTGTATTTTTAATTTCAGTTACTCAATACTTACTAGCCTAAAACAAAACTAAAGTAGAAACTTTCAAAAATATTCGGCAAGTTCCTAAAATCTAATCAAAAATTTTAATTGCTAAATAGAGACCAGGAGCGAAGCCGAGAAATCAATGGATTGATGTCGTCGAGTTAGCCGCTGTGTCAATTCTCCAAGATTTAAATTGGATAACTGCTGTCTAAGATCGAGTGAAATGGAAGAGAATGATTAAGGAGGCCACGGGTCGACAATGGATTGAAGTGCCATAGAAGAAGAAGAAGAAATATAGATCACTAGTGAATGTTAATATTAATATGGACTTTATTAAGTAAAACAGCTGGACAAATAGAAAATTTATATTATAAGCATATAAACAAACTTTGATTTTAATTAATATGAATAAAATAAAATAAAAAACTGATCTAAAAGTTTATAATATACAAACAAAAAATTAGGTTAAAATTATAATGAAAAAATTTCTGTATTTCTAAACAAGGCTTAAAAAATTTATAAGAAAAAATAAAATTAAAAAAAAAACTTCATCGTTTCTCATAATTGTGTTTAATTTTTTTTTCATAAAACATAAAACATAAAACTAATGAAAAAAAAATTTAATTTACAACATAATAATCACTAGACAACTTCGGTACAATTCAAAATGAATCGTAAATGTGAGTGACTTATGATTTTCACTTAACTTATAACATATTTTGTATAAAAATCATGAAATCATGCAAAGAAATATACTTATAACTAAAATATAAAATTAAATTCAAAATTATTTCGTATTTAATTAAATTATAAATTATAAAAAAAAAACTAAGTAAATAGTTAAAGTAAATTTTTTAAAAGTTAAGTTATTTTTTTCTATGAAATCATTTTAAAGTTGACCTTATATGGGAAAATGTATTTTTAATTATTTGAAATATCTTTTAGATCCATAAAATTTAGTCTGAATTTTGTTAAAAACTTTGGAATTTTGATTTGTAAATATAAAAGTTAGACAAAATAAAATAAAATAATTACCCTTAAAAAAATAAAACAGAGGTGTACCAAAGAGAATCGAATTATTTCATTTACTTAACTTTTTTACATCATTATTATTTTTTTTTTTGAAATTCGCAAGTTGTTCGGAAAAGTTATATAAGTAAGTACTTATTTTAAAATTATAATATCTACCTTAGTACTTAGTTATTAATTAGAAAATTTTAGAAAGAAAATTTAAAGTTCATTAAAATATGTAAAAATTATTTTTTGAGAAATCTATAACATAATTTGAAAAATTACGTCATAAGACGCAACTGTAAGATGAAACTCTTAAGAAAAACTAAAATTAGTGATTTTATAATTCGTTAAAGCCTGAGTAAATGTTATACAAGTAGTTATAAAAGTTTTTTAATCAAAAAACCATTCGATAAATTGAACTTAAAACGTGAGTTAAGTTAATCAAAAGTATTTGTAGCTCCAATTTGATTATTTATTAGAGTGTTATGTAAATCATAAGTGATTTATTCAAATTTTTCGGTGTTAGCAGGAAGTTAAAAATTAATCTAAACATTGTCTTTAGATAATATAAAATATAATTAATCAAAAATCATAATGAATAAATAACTATAAAGTATTTTAATCGTTTTCTTAAATTCAAAATAAAAAAACAAACTAAAACCAGGAAGTTAAAATTGATTCTAAAACCTCCCAAAAAAAGTAACATATAATTAATTTTCTTCTAAGATGTTTTTTGTTTCATTTTAAAATTTTTATTCATATATTGAAAGTTTCTAATATCTTTATAGACCCGTCAGTTTTTATAATTTAATTTGAAGTTTTATAAAGGTGGAACAATGAAATTATTCAATTCTTGATAAAATTCAGAAAATTCTGATAAAATTCCGATAATCTGCAACTAAATGAAGGTAAATTAAGGAGATATTTAAAGCGCGCCACTATAATAAATAACAGTGATATTTAACGAGCGCCACTTTAAATAAATTATAATACTAGGTACTTCGTTATGTATTTGATATATATAGATATTTAACGAGCTCGTTTAACCCCTAAAGTACCAATTAAAAAGTACAACCTAAAATATACCCAAACAATGAGGAAGGGAGCTAAATCGGAAAGGAAGATATGCTAACAACCCAAATAGTTTGTAAATGTAATCAGAAACCAATGATTAATACCAAATACTTATTGAATTACGGCATTTAAATATTTAATATTTTAAATTTTAATAAAATAAATATTTGGAACCCTCTTTTAAAATATTAATGGATTTTTTAATGATTAGGTAATTAAAATTTTAAAGATTCCGAGATTCCTTTATATTTTAAGAGAGGTAAGTATTTAAAAAAAAATCGGGATCCTAAAACTAGATAATATTCAACTTTTTTAATGATAGTTTTTTTTTTAATTTAATTATTGAACATTATTAGTTAAGGTTTAATCGATCGAATTAACTTTAAATTGATTTCTTTAAAGTAACAATTAATATTGAGCACAAAAAACTTTATATATCCAAATTTGCACAAGGTCTCAATCTTTTGTATTAGAATATCTTTTTTAATTAAGTACAAATCATTTTTATTGTATCTAGAAACTTGTTTACTATATCAATCTAACAGAGATACCTACTTGCTAAAAAAAAAGAACCAATAGTTACTTCATATTATAAATATTCAAAAAAAAAAAACCACCATGATTCAAGATTTCAAAAGTTTAAAGTAAAAAACCAAATATGTACGAAATGTTTAATATACATTGACCATCTTAATTTATTAGACAACACCCAAAAATGGTAAAATAAAAAACTTTTTTATTATTTTGTATTCAGAGAAGTTGTTTTTTTCTAAAATAACTATTTTACGTTTTAGAATTTTAATTTACTAAAAAAAAGACCAACCGCAGATGTTAAAAAAACAACTCGCTGTTTTGCAATCTAAAGAGTTCTTATATGATTACTTTAGACATGGTTTACATTCCAAAACAAAATTTAATATCTTTTAGTTTTTGGTAATTACTTAACATAAATTCGGGTTTTTATTTCAGTACTTAAAATAAATGCTTTATTAGTAACTCCTTTAAGTTTTAAGTTAAGAAAATTAATAAAATCTTAAATAGTTAACATACTTATGGCAAATCAATATTATTTCTTTGAAAAAAAACAAGGTAACGGCTGGGTGGCACAGTGGTTAAGTGCCAACCGTTCATGCGACAGGCCCGGTTCGAATCCTAGTGAAAGTGAAAAAACTTGTATGGTTTGATCGATCGACTCAACTACCTTTCGTCATTGATGGGTTCAAATCAATGGCATACTCAATAAATCATAATTATATATCTTTAATAAAAATTCATTAATATAACAATATAAAAAAATAATTTAATTCAATAATATAACTCACAGATATAGAATACCATATAACTCAAATACAAAATATTACAATATAAACAAAAATCGAATTGTATCTATTGAAAATCTAAGACGTTTCTACATGTTATAAGGTCTAGTACTAGCTCATGTTTAAATTGTATGTGGAATTCATTCATCCAATTCTAATAACACGAATATAATATCACCCCCCGTTCCAACATGAACCTACGGTATAGGCAGGCTTATTAGCCTAACAGTTGAACAGTTAGCGCCTAAAAAATAAATAAAAAAAAACAAAATAACTATGACTATCATAAAGTTCTTCAGTACTTTAATATATAGACACCCGACAAATTCTACAAAATATTTAATAAAACTAATTAAATTTTATTATTTATTTAATTAAAATTTTTATCTGAATTAAATTTTAAATTAAAAATTTGATGACTTTTATTTCATAACCCAAAATTTAATAAAAAATTTTTTTAATATTCTAAAGCAGGATTTTCTGAATCATATCAAAGAATCTTTTGAAATATCAAAAAATCATGTTTCAACAACAAAATCTTAAGATCTTATATAAACATTTATGTACCCTGCTGACAGTTAATTTTCTATTTTTTATATATTTATTTATTTTTAAACATTGTTATTACATATTCACCTTTAGTGATAAGATCTTTTTGAAATCATACACAGTAGATTTTTGTATTTTTAACACCCATTTGAAAATTAAACAAAAAATAATTTTATAAACACTGAGTTTTGTATTGTATTGTATGTATTAATGAAATGATATTTATAGAAAGTTACTATTTATATACTAAATTTGTTATTTATATAATTTTCATTATTTAAATATGTTAAATAAACATATGTTAGTGATTAAGTACATGTCGTACACCTATTTATAATATATTAAAAATAATGCATAATATAAAGTCAATATAGTTATTTATATTTAGTTTGTAAAACTAATGAACTCCTTAGTTCAAAGCACAGATTGTTTAAATGATATTGAAATGTATTCACCCTATTTTATGAATCTTGTATTTTATTATAGAATAGAATAAAATGAAGATAATAGATGGCGCACAAACCCTTGTGTATTCATAATATTATAAATAGCTCCAGCCGAATAATCAATGGCTTAGCGAATATAACGATAAAAGAATCTGAAGTCTACAATAAATTACTTGGATAATGTCCTATACTCCTTAAAAGAGCGGGAAAGCAGTACAAAAAATTCAAATAAAAATAAATCAGAAATTTAAAAATACTTATGAAGCTTTTTATACCTAATTTTTAATTAAAACTTATATGTCACAGATAAAATTCTAAAATTAAAAAAAAAAATAATTTTCAAAAAAATATAAGAACAATCGCTACAAATTAAGAAAAACTTAGTTCAAGTTTAAGTTTAAGGTTCAAATTTTAAATTCAGTTAGTTGAGAAACAACAGTTAGGATTAATACATCGAATTACAGTTCGATTTATAGTCCTTTGTTATTAATTACATTTCTTAGAAATTACAGTTCGTAGTTGTAAATGCGATTCTAATTTTAAATTAACTTTTTAAATAAAATCTTTTTAATAAACTTTTGCAGTATCTAGAAATTAGATACTTAATTTAGAGTATAAATTAGTTTTTTTTTGCAAAATTTTTAATTTCCTTACTCAAACCAAGTTAAGTACCTCTTATATAATTTTCAACATGTCACTATAATCGATTTCGACTTAAAATTTTGTATTTAACACTAAGTTTACATGAAAGCAATTATTCTAAACCTTAACAGTAGAATAGAATAATATTAACAAACTCTTTACCATCATTTTCTGTATTTCGAAACTTTACAGTAACATAATTGTTATGTTTACATGTAAATTTAGATGTAAATATATATATACAATATTTTCACATACACTCGTTTTTTTTCTATTTTATTTTTTTTTTTTCAAATTTAACATTTGACTCTTTATGAACAGTTGTAAACTGCTGTGATTTCAGCGGTAAGAACTAAGAATACACCATACTTAAACATAACACTATATAAGTATATGTTTGTAATTATTATTTTCTAAGAATAACTATTTTTTATGTTTTGTGTATTTTTTTGTTTTTTTTATTAAAAATCTTTAAGATAGTTTACCTGGTTGAAAAATAGTTAAAGATAAAAATAATTTAACAAATATACAGGGTGTTTAGTTTAAAAATAGAAATTCTTCTAATTTGAAATATAAATGAATTAAAAAATCAAATGAAAACTTATTATATACTTTTATATGAACTTGCCTGTGTCTATGGCTTTATTTTTCATTCTGTTAGTTAGTGATACATTTATATTAGAAATCTGACCATAAATTTACAAGAATTGTATGGTTCAGTGGTTAGCAAAGTGGTTTAAGGTGTAAATAGATCTGAGTTCGATCCTCCTTCAAAGATAAATTTTTTTTGTTTTTTTTTTTAGGTGTTGAAACACTCACATATCTAGGAATAAATTATTTCAAAGTTCATTAGGGGAAAATCTCTTCCTAGTATCTCAGAATATATACCTATATATTTTTCCAAATTACATCTATTATCATTTTGATACTTATAGTACACCCTGTAAAAGAGAAAATATCATAAATTATATTAGGGAAAAGAGTAATGAATGATTATAGACCAACATTCTGCCATTATTTAATACTTGTTTACGCGGTAGTAACACAACACAACAACAACAACAACATCACGAATACAAGAAACATAGAGACAGGCAGATGATAAATTTTGTTGTCTATGATGGGAAATTCAAATAAAAAAAAAAACCAAAACAAAATTTAGGCACTAAAAATTAAAATTACCAAAAGATGAAAATTTTTAATAATTTTATATCCATTTTTTTTACTTTTGTCACTTTTTTTTTTGTCTTTTGATTAAAAAAAATTTTTCCAGTTTGATGAATTTTCAACATGCATTCATTTACATTAACACTTAAAAAAAAAAAAACAAAAACAACACAAAAAAACAAAAGTTGACACAAAGCATTACAGAAATAATTACGCCAATATAACATAAGTAAATAGTAGGCATTTTTACTTACTTACTTATATACAATAGATTACCTGAGCTGTATTTATATGTTAAATAAATTGTGTATATATATATGTAACTAAAGAGAGTATATTTTGATTAATGTTGTGAAATTACAGGAAGTAACACGATTATTACAACTTTTTTTTTTTTTTTTTAAATTAAAGGTAAAAGTATAAATTTAATAGACTTTTAGTTGAGAATAAACAAGTAAAAAACGGTTTTTGTTAAATAAATATGATAATAATAATAATAATAATAATAGTAAAAGTGCTCTGTTTCACTCGCTTGCATGTTTGCATTGTTAGGTTTTTGTTTTTTATGAACTCTTATACCTACTTTAAAAACAAAACAAACATGTCAAAAAATATCATTATAGTTTTAGAGACTCAAAGTTAGTTTAAGTTCAAGGAACTAATAGTAACTTATTTAGTAGTATAGAAATTAAATTAAGAGATTTTTGGAAAATTAGTTTTAAGTAAACGTTTAAATTATGTTGTAACTGATAAGAAATTAGTTTTTATAAAGGGTTGAAATTTAAATTCAGAAAAATTAAAATCCATAATGACTTTTGCCATAAAAAAAAATCCATGTAAACATAATTCTTAATGTCTTATTATGCATTTAAAAATCAAAAATTAATTTTAAAAATAAAAACAATAATTGCAGCTGCATGGGTTTAATTTTATTGAAAATAAACAATATAATTTAATACTATAATGGCTGTGTGCAAAATTATCTATAATCAAATCGTCCAAAAATGGAAAATGAAAAATTCTGACTTTTGAGTTGGTTGTCAAATCAGGGTCAAATCGCCTTTTACAGAATATTTATAAGTATATATGTGTATGTGAGATTCTGAATTGGAAGGGATTTTAGAGTTGGATTCAAAATCAGGATTATATATGCTTTTTCCAGAATATTTATAAATATGTTTATGCGAGATTTTAGATTTGATTCAAAATTCATTTAATTAAATGAATATTCCGGTTTTTAATAAGAACTTGAAAACAAGGGTTCAGGGGTACCTAACTAAAGGATATTATTTATTAAAATCTATATTCTAAATGACATAAATTTCATTTCATTTTCGAATGTTAAAATTCGTTCACTAAATGTACAGTTTAAAATCTTATCAATTTTATTAGAAAACTACTCGACTTATACTCGTAGTTATCAATTTTTCAATCGGAATTTAATTGAAAATTGTATAAGTACTTATTAATAGGTCATTTTCATTATATCTTAACATTAAATATTATTTAATAACCACATACTTAAGTACTCAAAAACTTTAAAACTAAGAAATTTTGAACTATTAATTAAGTACGATTACTTTAGGTACCTACAATTATAAACATTTTAAAATTTGGTTTAGATTTTCTGATAAGTTATCAAACTTTTATTACTTATAGTTATCATTTATCAATGTTCAAAATTTGAACTTTTTTATACCCTACACCTATAGAATAGGTAAAGGGGTATATTAACTTTGGTATGGTGTTTGTAACCACCTAAAGGAAGCGAGCTAGATATGGAAAAGTATATATATTTGTGATCAGCGTGACCGCCTTAGTCGATATAGCCATGTCCGTCCGTCCGTCCGTCCGTCCGTCCTTCCGTCCGTCCGTCCGTAGGCACGATAACTCAAAAAATAATGGAGCTATCTTGATGAAATTTTAACTGTAGGTTACTAGGACTGAAAGTACGGCGGGGATTGCATATGGGCGAAATCGGCCCATGGGTTCGGATTCTGGACCTTTTTATCGATCGAAGGGCTAACGAACATATATAAGAAATCACGATAACTCAACAACTAATGACGCTTTCTTCATCAAATTGGTGCTGTAGGTAACTAGTAATGAAACTACTTCGGGGATTCCGTAAGGTCGGGATTGGACCATGCGTTCGGAACCTAGAACTTTTTGATCGAATTTAGGCCAAACGAGCATAATTCCGAAACCAATGAAGATAGAACCTCCAAATTTGGTATCAGGGTGTCCCCTCCTATCTCCTAAGTGTCTTGAGAATTTGGGTCCCATTGGACTACTGGGTCGGGGACCAGCCACACATTTCCAAAGACCTTAAAACATATCTTTAAAATTAATAAAGATAACAACTTGAAAAAATGTAGAAGCTTCCAATTTGCCACAAGGGTGTTCTTTACTATCTCTTGCGTGTTCCCTTAATTTGGGATCAATTGGAGAGGTGGTTCAGTACCCCTCTCAGACCTCCCAAGTTTTAAAAGCTTATAATCGAAATTACTAAAAATAGTTACTTAAAATTAAGATAGATCGTTTAAATTGTGTACAAGGATTAACTAGTACTATAAGTAAAGCGCGGGCTGTATAAGGGCGAAATCAGCCCATGGGTTCGGATTCTGGACCTTTTAGTCGGTGTCAGGGATAACGAACATATATTAAAAATCACGATAACTCAACAACTAATGAGGCTATCTTCATGAAATTTGTGCTGTAGGTTATTGGTAATGAAACTACGGCGGTGATTACGTACGGTGAGGATTGGACAATGGGTTCGGAACTGAGAACTTTTTTATCGAATTTAGGCCAAACTAGCGTAATTCCGAAACCAATGAAGATATAACCTCCAAATTTGATATCAGGGTCTCCCTTCCTATTGCATAAGTGTCTTTGAAATTTGGACCCCATTGGACTAGTGGGTCGGGGACCAGGCACTCAGTTCCGAGGACCTTAAAGCATATTTTCGAAATTAATAAAAATAGTAACTTGAAACAAATGTAGAAGCTTCAAATTTGGCCCAGGGTGTTCTTTACTATTTCTTCCATGCCCCCCTAATTTGGGATCATTTGGAGTGGTGGTTTAGGACCTCTCTTAGACCCCCAAATGTGTAAAAGCTTATCATCGAAATTAATAAAACTAGTAACTTAAAATTAAGATAGAACGTTCCAATTGTATACAAGGGTTAACTAGTATTGAAAGTATGACGGGACTGCATATGGGCGAAATCGTACCATGGTTTGGGGTTCTGGAACCCTTGACAAGTTCAAGGACTAACAAACATATATCTTAAAACACCATAACTCAAAAAATAATGCCGGTATTTTGATGAAATTTAAACTCTAGGTTACTAGTAATGAAAGTACCATGGGAATTGGTTCTGGTTGAGTTTAATTTCAAAGCCAAAGAATATATTTCCTATGTCCTATGTGTCTCCGAAATCTAGACTTAATTGTAGTGGTTCAGCTATATTCAAAGGTACTTGCTGCATTTATGTAAAATTTATTTGAATATTTAAATGAATTATATGAAAAGGTCTAAATTTGTAATTGTATTTTAGAAATACATTTATTGCATATTTTGCGTTTGTAAGCTTTTCTATTAGGTATATAAACTAACCACTTAAAATAATTGCAATTTTTAAAAATTTGGATTATTAAATATATTATGCTTTGATTATCTTTTTATCACAAAATTTAATAATTAGAATTTTTTCATTTTGTAATTGAGTTGGAATAAATATATTTTCATTTATTTCAAGTTTGCTTGTTTTTGAATATTTTTAAATAGACAAATTAGTAAGAATTTGTAATATTTTTTAATAGATAATATAATTAGAAAATGTTTTTAGTATTATAAAGTTAATTTGGCTAGCTATGTCTTACGATCAAATTAATAACAGCTTTTATGGTGTTAAAATGACTTATGGATATGTCCTTAAATTTGAACCAAATAGGTGTAGGGTATTTCTAAGTCGGTTGCACCGACTGACTGTTTCTTTACTTGTTTTTATATTAAATTAAATTTGTTATTAATTTCAAAAATTATAATAATTAAATTTTGGTAGAACTATTTATAATATCAATTAATTAAATGTTATAGTACTTAATACTTATCTTAGATAACGCAAAATTAGTGTTATGTTTAGTTAATTGATTTTTTTTAATATTATTTAATATTAATAAAAAGTGAAATTCATGGCTTTCAAATAAACAAATAAATTATGAATTAATGACGTATTTTTGATTTGTTATTTTACTATACCCAGTATAAAAAATTGATTTAATTTAAAATTATTTTTTATTGATTAAGTAATTTAAATAAACTTTGTGATTATATTTTGTTGAACTATTAATAGTTGATCTATGTTTATTTTATAAATAAACATAATGTAAACATTCTAATTGAAAATTATTGTATTATACGAGTACTGAACTTGAATTTTAAAATGATTTTTTATGTTTAAATTTGGAATAGGTAGTATATTATAATAGATCGAAAAGTATATGCTGTTATACTTACTTATAGAAAATACAATATTTCTAGTTGAGATCGATCTAGATATCCTATGACTCAAACATATTAAATTTAATCGTTATGAAAACTATTCTAAACTTTCTAATTTAATAATTAATTAATAAATTTTGAAAATTACCAATTTGTATGAAAGCTTAAATAAGCCAGGATTGTCAGAATCAATCAAGAATGAATTGACTTTAAATCATTTCGTGATTTCTTCCAACACTTTCCTGTAAACCTATGAGTAAGTATTTATATTATGTAAAACTAATTGAAAATCTTTAATTTACAAAACTGAAAACGTTTTATGAATGGAAATTTAAAACTTCTTTTTATATACATATGTACGTATATACTTATTTAGTTTTTTAAACATGCAACTCTTATTGGTCATGTCATTATAACACAGGAAGAAGTAACATGTAATCAACCAATATCCAATACTTTGTAATTTATATATAATTTAAATAATTATCGTAACTCATTCCCTCTTTTTTTGCTTGATTTTGAAAAAATTATACACATTATACAGAAATATACACATTTTAATGACTACTTTGTAAAACAAGCCTTTACATTGTAAAAAAAAAAAAAGGGATGTATGGGAATTTTTTAAATTATGTGTATTGAATTTCGAAAAGGAATTAAAAAAACAATTTTCAAGACAAGAATCAAATTAAAAAACGAATAAAATCAATCCCATATACAAAATACTTAAAAAATAAATAGATCCGAAATTTTTATTAACAAAAAATAATATGCTCTTTTAGGCATATCCCTCTTGCCTTCTGTTAACTGATCTTTCAAAAACTATAAAAAAATACTATCAAATCCCTCATTAATTACTTCTAAATAATTTAAAAAAAAAAACCTGAACCCATATAAATTTCCAATCTATTTAATTATTTAAAAAATAAAACACATAAGTATATAATATAAAAACAAATAAAATGGACCATATAACTATATAATTATTTAATCTTAAAAACTATGCCTTTTTTTTACAATTTTGTGACCTTTTTTTATTTATTTATTTATTATTTTCTATTCAACTTTATATTTCACACTCATCTAATTTACACTTCTGTTTAAGTAATCTATGTAAGCCTACTAACATATGTTTTAAAACAAATTCTATTTTTATCTCAAAGCATTCCTTTTTTTCAAATTCATTTCATGTCTAAAATTACTTAAATATTTGTTTTGTTATTTGGATACAATTTTGTTATATACTTATATATATATATATTAATACATGGATAATCTAATTCTATAAAAAGATTCATCAGTTCACAAAAAAAAAAACAAAATGTTTTTTTAATAAATGAAAACAAAACTTTTATTTTATGAGACATGTTCAAAATACTGAAAGTTATTACAAACTATTTTTATAAATAGAAACATCCTTTTCCAAAAGGACTTTTAATCTATAGATATGCATATAAAGTAAAACATTTAAAATAAATAAGACATATATGTTTTGTTTTTATCCTGCAACATTACCATAACCACAATCCCTTTCAAATAAAAAGCTTGAAAAGGTTAACTTTTCAATATAATAATGAAAATTAAAGTGAGAAAAATAAAATCAAATAAGAAACTGAAGGTTAAAAATAACTTATTAATATATAATGGAATATATATCAAAATAAAAGTTACCCTAGTGCACTATAGATCACTATAAATTTGCAATCGTAAGAAGAGTACTTATTTATTTAAGAAAATTTGAATTACAATTTGTTAAAAATCATTCCAAATTATTTTGCGATACCTATTCCACTAAACGTTACGATCAGAATTGCCGTTAATTTATGAAAACGCGCGATTGTGAATTCCCCAATACAAGAAAATTTTAATAAAAATGTCAACAATAAGAAAATTTGAATTGTTAAAAATCATTCCAAATAACTTTACCATACCTATATTCCACTAAACGTTACGATCGAAATTGTCGTCAATTTCTGAAAACGCGATTGCGAATTCCACAATACAATTTTTTTTGGGTATTCTGGAAGACACGACATCAATTTTTTCATACATTTCATAAAAATATTTCTCCGCATTCGCTTAGTATTCTTGTAGGGGATAGTTCTTTGTAGAGGATTATCCAACTTCGAATTTCTTAAATTTAATAGGACATGCTAATCCAAAGAACTTAATTCCCTTCTTACACAAAAGAAAGAATAAAGTTTATCAAAGTGTCCTAAAAACTTTCTTAAAGTATCAGTTTAAAACTCTTTAATTACAACGTATTCCAAGTGTTATATATAAGTAATTTTTAAGAACCTGTCTAGGCTTGCACATGAAATGTATTCAAATGGAAACTTTGTTTTAAATGTAAACATATACAAAGGTAATATTTTTTTTCTCATTATATTTAGTCAATGAATAGCACCCAAAGGATAATTAACGATATTTTTTTTTATATCATTTTTTTAAGGATATTGTTTACCTTACACAATACATTTACATGTTCATGTGAGCTATAGGAACATTTACATAATAACTATAGTTATACAACTAAGTATTCCATGAATTTGAAATGTGGTATCATAAAAATATTTTATATATGAAAGTATGGAAATTAATGTGGGAAGTTAGCACAGATGTATATTATATAATTTACATACGTATATGTATTACATATATGTAATATTAAATAAAACATCATGCATTTTTAATTTTTGAATTGTCATTGAAGAATTATAATATACAATCTTCTTAAATTAAACCTGAAAGGGTTGAATTTTTATAAAAAAAAAAATAAAACAAAACTTGATTCCCTATTCAAAAAAAAAAAAAGAAATTGTATCTTTCCCTTTTTTATTATTTGCTATAAAATGCAAAATAAGATACCTACAACAACAAAATATAACATATTTATTATTTATATAAAAGTAAAATTGTTATTATCATTAATATTGCGTTGGTTGACAAAAAATAACATAAACAAAAATTATGTCTCAAGTTGTTTGGTACACCAAAAAAAAAAAAAAAGTACTTCAATTTAATTGTAAATTGTATACAATACTTGATTTTGAATAATATTGTACTAAAAAAGAAGTAAATTATGACAGATAAATTAAATGGATTTAAGGGACGCGAAGTTCTTGACAAAAAGTTTAATTGTTTCTTGATTATTTGATGTCACGGAAATTTTCTTTAATTTTCAATTGGGCACATGTTTTAATTCTCATTTGAAAATTGTTTAAATTATACTCTACTTTTAGAACCACACTCTTTTTGAACCAAACTTTAGAAGGGAACCTGTGATAAAAATGTACAGTTATATTACAGGGATGAGGATATGGAAGGATTTAGGATTATGGTGGAATTTATTTGGAACTTCTGGATTATGACGGATGGGGACAATTGGGTGCATATTTAGAAGAAAGATGTTAATGTTCTTCATAAATTTGGTTAAATATTACAAATATGCATTATAAATTTTGGGGAACACATTTGCTGGAATATGTTTTCATAAATGAGATGAGCGCATGACAAACGAATTTACATAAGCCGTGTTACGCCATCTGGCTAGCTCAACTGTGTAGGGATGAGCATCTATTGCCTCCTTGATTCCCGTTGGAAAATCTTAGAAAAAATGGAGGCATTTAATAGGGAAAATTATTTTAATTACAATTCCTCCTTACGAAATGTAATAACAGTATAAATGATATTAATATAATCTAATAATAGTACCCAAAACTAATGTTTACTCAGTAATCTATGGTTTTAAAATATTACATTATCATTCATTATACGTAATTTTAATAAATAAATCCCTTTATTATACATACATTTAATTTTCTCTCAAAAACCAAGATGTTTTTAATAAAATATTTTAAATTAATATATTTTTTTATAAAATTATAAATTCTAAAAATAAAAGATGATATATGTATGTACTTAACTTTCCATTTTTATTTTAATAACGAAATAATATTAAGTATATATTTACTTGACGTTTCACTTGAATATAATATATGATTATGACTACTTATGACGATATTAATACTTCAAGTATTGAAATTTCTTGATAAAAATTACCATTTAAGCAAAATGTCGATTAATATTTTTCTATAAGTAGAATTTTGCATAACAAACAAGAGTTCATATAACAATACATATAATGTAGTCTGTCAGAAAATTTTATAATTCACACTAAATAACGTTTTTGCAATTGTTTTTATTAAAATAATATTCTTTAGTATAAAAAATTGAATTTGTTCAAAACATGAATTATCTAGAACCATTGAGATCATCCAGGTGAGTCAAAAAAATTTTTTAATTAATAATACGTAATAGAAAATATTTATTTATTTGTCATATAATTGTTTTTACTTTAATTAACTTAATTATATTTGCTATGTAATTACTATAAGTAGTTATTTATATTAAAAAAAAACTGTGAACAAATTACTCAGATGAATAAATATAAAATGTTTACATACCTATACCTATTTTACACTCGAAAAGTCAATGAACACATTTTATATAAAAAAATTTTAAATAGGTTGTATTCATTATCTTTGCTAAAAGGTAACATAAAATTGTTCACTCTATATTAATTAATTTTTTATTCTGAATAAAATTGATCACTAAACAGTAATTATTAATTAATCGTTGACAATAGTTTCATTTTTCTAATCGTATACAAAAATTAAAATTTAATTATTTCGGGTCAATAATATTGAACTTTTCAATAAACTTAAAATTAATCAATTATACCTGAAATTAATTTTAATGTCAAGGTGAATAAAAAAATTAAATTTCTCTTTAATTTAAATTTTATTAAAAAAGTTTTAATCAATATAATTGCACACAATAAGTAAACTCCAACTAATATTTTCCAGTAGAACAACTAAATAAGAGGAATAGAAGTCATTCTTAGAGTGCAAAACAATAATGGAAAATTGGTTTTATACTCATCTTATAATTTACAGCGGTATTATAGAGAGTATTTATAGATTAAACAATTTGCGAAACCAAAATGAATATATTTTGGGTCGAATTCAAATATATTATTATATTTCATAACAATTTTTTCAAATTAGTTAAAAATCAATTCATAAATTAAAAAAACACAAGTAACCTAAAATTTCTTTTTAATAATGTAATATAAAATATGAATCAATTTCAATCCTATATTAATTTGAGATTACCTTATCTATCTTATAAGTCATGTATCGCGTATTTTTATTTTTTAAATAGGTTTTGTGTATTATATTTACTGCGTTATGCGTTTTATTTTTTAGTAAATAAATTTGTGAACAAGTGTGTATATAGTATTATTAATAAAAGGGTAAATGAATACTTTTATTTATTAAGTTAACAAAATCTTTTCTAAATGGAATAAGTGTTCACTAATACATTCAAAACCTTGACCATCGTTTATTTTTCTCAAAAATATTTCATACTGAAAAAGTTTATATGAATTTGTCCTTCTTTCTATTATCTTTAGTCTATTGTATTATTCAGTATTTCGTTTTAATTGAATCCATAAATCCATGTTTATTTTTAAATAAATATTCAACTAAAGTCTTAGATTTACTAAGAAATCAAAATAAGTAAATCATTCAACAAGTTTTTATTTCTTGCTCCCATTATTTTTCTAATTATATCGTCCCTGATTAGAAAACTTTTTGCAAAGAATAACTCAATAAAAATATTATTGAGAAAAACAGCTGAAATATTTCATCCTTGATAGGAACAATTCAAAAATTATTTGACATTTGCTTTTCCCTAAGTAATAAATAAATATGTATACTATATATGTATATACATATGTATAAATAATTTACAACGTATATATATAATATGTAAGTAAACTTGTACACCTAAAATATGTATAGGAAATAGGAATGTTACTTTTATGATTAGAAAATAAAAGAATAACAAAATATATGTACCGTTACATTTTTT
>CAUJBZ010000187.1:0-25504 GCA_963082915.1 Dolichopus griseipennis
ACAGTTAACATACGATGCCCTTTTTTTAAAAAAAAAAAATTTTTTTTTAACCATGTTAGTACTTGCATGGTCTTTAACCATGTTAGTACTTGCATCGGCTTTAGAAAAAAAATTTTTTTTTTTTGTGTTTTTTTTGTTGGTTGTTTAACATTGCGTACATTTTTCGTAGTACAGTAAACATACGATGCCCTTTTTTTAAAAAAAAAAATTTTTTTTTTAACCATGTTAGTACTTGCATGGTCTTTAACCATGTTAGTACTTGCATGGGCTTTAGAAAAAAAATTTTTTTTTTTTGTGTTTTTTTTGTTGGTTGTTTAACATTGCGTACATTTTTCGTAATACAGTTAACATACGATGCCCTTTTTTTAAAAAAAAAAAATTTTTTTTTTAAACATGTCAGTACTTGCATGGGCTTTAGAAAAAAAATTTTTTTTTTTGTGTTTTTTTTGTTGGTTGTTTAACATTGCGTACATTTTTCGTAGTACAGTTAACATACGATGCCCTTTTTTTAAAAAACAAAAATTTTTTTTTTAACCATGTTAGTACTTGCATGGGCTTTAGAAAAAAAATTTTTTTTTTTTGTGTTTTTTTTGTTGGTTGTTTAACATTGCGTACATTTTTCGTAGTACAGTTAACATACGATGCCCTTTTTTTAAAAAAAAAAAATTTTTTTTTTAACCATGTTAGTACTTGCATGGTCTTTAACCATGTTAGTACTTGCATGGGCTTTAGAAAAAAAATTTTTTTTTTTTGTGTTTTTTTTGTTGGTTGTTTAACATTGCGTACATTTTTCGTAGTACTTACAGTAAACATACGATGCCCTTTTTTTAAAAAAAAAAAATTTTTTTTTTAACCATGTTAGTACTTGCATGGTCTTTAACCATGTTAGTACTTGCATCGGCTTTAGAAAAAAACTTTTTTTTTTTTGGGTTTTTTTTGTTGGTTGTTTAACATTGCGTACATTTTTCGTAGCACAGTTAACATACGATGCCCTTTTTTTAAAAAAAAAAAATTTTATTTTAACCATGTTAGTACTTGCATGGGCTTTAGAAAAAAAATTTTTTTTTTTTGTGTTTTTTTTGTTGGTTGTTTAACATTGCGTACATTTTTCGTAGTACAGTTAACCAACGATGCCCTTTTTCTAAAAAAAAAAAATTTTTTTTTTAACCATGTTAGTACTTGCATGGTCTTTAACCATGTTAGTACTTGCATCGGCTTTAGAAAAAAAATATTTTTTTTTTGTGTTTTTTTTGTTGGTTGTTTAACATTGCGTACATTTTTCGTAGCACAGTTAACATACGATGCCCTTTTTTTAAAAAAAAAAAATTTTTTTTTTAACCATGTTAGTATTTGCATGGTCTTTAACCATGTTAGTACTTGCATGGGCTTTAGAAAAAAAATTTTTTTTTTTTGTGTTTTTTTTGTTGGTTGTTTAACATTGCGTACATTTTTCGTAGTACAGTTAACCAACGATGCCCTTTTTCTAAAAAAAAAAAATTTTTTTTTTAACCATGTTAGTACTTGCATGGTCTTTAACCATGTTAGTACTTGCATCGGCTTTAGAAAAAAAATTTTTTTTTTTTGTGTTTTTTTTGTTGGTTGTTTAACATTGCGTACATTTTTCGTAGCACAGTTAACACACGATGCCCTTTTTTTAAAAAAAAAAAATTTTTTTTTTAACCATGTTAGTACTTGCATGGTCTTTAACCATGTTAGTACTTGCATGGGCTTTAGAAAAAAAATTTTTTTTTTTGTGTTTTTTTTGTTGGTTGTTTAACATTGCGTACATTTTTCGTAGCACAGTTAACATACGATGCCCTTTTTTTAAAAAAAAAAAATTTTTTTTTTAACCATGTTAGTACTTGCATGGTCTTTAACCATGTTTGTACTTGCATGGGCTTTAGAAAAAAAATTTTTTTTTTTTGTGTTTTTTTTGTAGGTTGTTTAACATTGCGTACATTTTTCGTAGTACAGTTAACATACGATGCCCTTTTTTTAAAAAAAAAAAATTTTTTTTTTAACCATGTTAGTACTTGCATGGTCTTTAACCATGTTAGTACTTGCATCGGCTTTAGAAAAAAATTTTTTTTTTTTTGTGTTTTTTTTGTTGGTTGTTTAACATTGCGTACATTTTTCGTAGCACAGTTAACATACGATGCCCTTTTTTTTTTTAACCATGTTAGTACTTGCATGGTCTTTAACCATGTTAGTACTTGCATGGGCTTTAGAAAAAAAATTTTTTTTTTTTGTGTTTTTTTTGTTGGTTGTTTAACATTGCGTACATTTTTCGTAGTACAGTTAACATACGATGCCCTTTTTTTAAAAAAAAAAATTTTTTTTTTAACCATGTTAGTACTTGCATGGTCTTTAACCATGTTAGTACTTGCATCGGCTTTAGAAAAAAAATTTTTTTTTTTTGTGTTTTTTTTTGTTGGCTGTTTAACATTGCGTACATTGTTCGTAGCACACTTAACATACGATGCCCTTTTTTTAAAAAAAAAAAATTTTTTTTTTAACCATGTTAGTACTTGCATGGTCTTTAACCATGTTAGTACTTGCATGGGCTTTAGAAAAAAAATTTTTTTTGTTTGTGTTTTTTTTGTTGGTTGTTTAACATTGCGTACATTTTTCGTAGTACAGTAAACATACGATGCCCTTTTTTTAAAAAAAAAAAATTTTTTTTTTAACCATGTTAGTACTTGCATGGTCTTTAACCATGTTTGTACTTGCATGGGCTTTAGAAAAAAATTTTTTTTTTTTTGTGTTTTTTTTGTTGGTTGTTTAACATTGCGTACATTTTTCGTAGCACAGTTAACATACGATGCCCTTTTTTTAAAAAAAAAAAATTTTTTTTTTAACCATGTTAGTACTTGCATGGTCTTTAACCATGTTAGTACTTGCATCGGCTTTAGAAAAAAAATTTTTTTTTTTGTGTTTTTTTTGTTGGTTGTTTAACATTGCGTACATTTTTCGTAGCACAGTTAACATACGATGCCCTTTTTTTAAAAAAAAAAAATTTTTTTTTTAACCATGTTAGTACTTGCATGGTCTTTAACCATGTTAGTACTTGCATCGGCTTTAGAAAAAAAATTTTTTTTTTTTGTGTTTTTTTTGTTGGTTGGTCGTACATTTTTCGTAGTACAGTTAACATACGATGCCCTTTTTTAAAAAAAAAAAAATTTTTTTTTTAACCATGTTAGTACTTGCATGGTCTTTAACCATGTTAGTACTTGCATCGGCTTTAGAAAAAAAATTTTTTTTTTTGTGTTTTTTTTGTTGGTTGTTTAACATTGCGTACATTTTTCGTAGCACAGTTAACATACGATGCCCTTTTTTTAAAAAAAAAAAATTTTTTTTTTAACCATGTTAGTACTTGCATGGTCTTTAACCATGTTAGTACTTGCATCGGCTTTAGAAAAAAAATTTTTTTTTTTTGTGTTTTTTTTTGTTGGCTGTTTAACATTGCGTACATTGTTCGTAGCACACTTAACATATGATGCCCTTTTTTTAAAAAAAAAAAATTTTTTTTTTAACCATGTTAGTACTTGCATGGTCTTTAACCATGTTAGTACTTGCATGGGCTTTAGAAAAAAAATTTTTTTTGTTTGTGTTTTTTTTGTTGGTTGTTTAACATTGCGTACATTTTTCGTAGTACAGTAAACATACGATGCCCTTTTTTTAAAAAAAAAAAATTTTTTTTTTAACCATGTTAGTACTTGCATGGTCCATGCCATGCTAGTATTGCCATTAACCATGTTAGTATTTGCATCGGCTTTAGAAAAAAAGTTTTTTTTTTTTGTTGGTTGTTTAACATTTTTCGTAGCACAGTTAACATACGATGCCCTTTTTTTAAAAAAAAAAAATTTTTTTTTAACCATGTTAGTACTTGCATGGTCTTTAACCATGTTAGTACTTGCATCGGCTTTAGAAAAAAAAATTTTTTTTTTTGTGTTTTTTTTGTTGGTTGTTTAACATTGCGTACATTTTTCGTAGCACAGTTAACATACGATGCCCTTTTTTTAAAAAAAAAAAATTTTTTTTTTAACCATGTTAGTACTTGCATGGTCTTTAACCATGTTAGTACTTGCATGGGCTTTAGAAAAAAAATTTTTTTTTTTTGTGTTTTTTTTGTTGGTTGTTTAACATTGCGTAACAAACATACGATGCCCTTTTTTTAAAAAAAAAAAATTTTTTTTTTAACCATGTTAGTACTTGCATGGTCTTTAACCATGTTAGTACTTGCATCGGCTTTAGAAAAAAAATTTTTGCTTTTTGTGTTTTTTTTGTTGGTTGTTTAACATTGCGTAAATTTTTCGTAGCACAGTTAACATACGATGCCCTTTTTTTAAAAAAAAAAAATTTTTTTTTTAACCATGTTAGTACTTGCATGGTCTTTAACCATGTTAGTACTTGCATGGGCTTTAGAAAAAAAATTTTTTTTTTTTGTGTTTTTTTTGTTGGTTGTTTAACATTGCGTACATTTTTTCGTAGTACAGTAAACATACGATGCCCTTTTTTTAAAAAAAAAAAATTTTTTTTTTAACCATGTTAGTACTTGCATGGTCTTTAACCGTGTTAGTACTTGCATGGGCTTTAGAAAAAAAATTTTTTTTTTTTGTGTTTTTTTTGTTGGTTGATTGCGTACATTTTTCGTAGTACAGTTAACATACGATGCCCTTTTTTTAAAAAAAAAAAATTTTTTTTTTAACCATGTTAGTACTTGCATGGTCTTTAACCATGTTAGTACTTGCATCGGCTTTAGAAAAAAATTTTTTTTTTTTTGTGTTTTTTTTGTTGGTTGTTTAACATTGCGTACATTTTTCGTAGCACAGTTAACATACGATGCCCTTTTTTTAAAAAAAAAAAAATTTTTTTTTAACCATGTTAGTACTTGCATGGTCTTTAACCATGTTAGTACTTGCATGGGCTTTAGAAAAAAAATTTTTTTTTTTTGTGTTTTTTTTGTTGGTTGTTTAACATTGCGTACATTTTTCGTAGTACAGTAAACATACGATGCCCTTATTTTAAAAAAAAAAAATTTTTTTTTTAACCATGTTACTACTTGCATGGTCTTTAACCATGTTAGTACTTGCATCGGCTTCAGAAAAAAAATTTTTTTTTTTTGTGTTTTTTTTGTTGGTTGTTTAACATTGCGTAACAAACATACGATGCCCTTTTTTTAAAAAAAAAAAATTTTTTTTTTAACCATGTTAGTACTTGCATGGTCTTTAACCATGTTAGTATTTGCATCGGCTTTAGAAAAAAAGTTTTTTTTTTTTGTTGGTTGTTTAACATTTTTCGTAGCACAGTTAACATACGATGCCCTTTTTTTAAAAAAAAAAAATTTTTTTTTTAACCATGTTAGTACTTGCATGGTCTTTAACAGTGTTAGTACTTGCATCGGCTTTAGAAAAAAAATTTTTTTTTTTTGTGTTTTTTTTGTTGGTTGTTTAACATTGCGTACATTTTTCGGAGCACAGTTAACATACGATGCCCTTTTTTTAAAAAAAAAAAATTTTTTTTTTAACCATGTTAGTACTTGCATGGTCTTTAACCATGTTTGTACTTGCATGGGCTTTAGAAAAAAAATTTTTTTTTTTTGTGTTTTTTTTGTAGGTTGTTTAACATTGCGTACATTTTTCGTAGTACAGTTAACATACGATGCCCATTTTTTAAAAAAAAAAAATTTTTTTTTTAACCATGTTAGTACTTGCATGGTCTTTAACCATGTTAGTACTTGCATCGGCTTTAGAAAAAAATTTTTTTTTTTTTGTGTTTTTTTTGTTGGTTGTTTAACATTGCGTACATTTTTCGTAGCACAGTTAACATACGATGCCCTTTTTTTTTTTAACCATGTTAGTACTTGCATGGTCTTTAACCATGTTAGTACTTGCATGGGCTTTAGAAAAAAAATTTTTTTTTTTTGTGTTTTTTTTGTTGGTTGTTTAACATTGCGTACATTTTTCGTAGTACAGTTAACATACGATGCCCTTTTTTTAAAAAAAAATAAATTTTTTTTTTAACCATGTTAGTACTTGCATGGGCTTTAGAAAAAAAATTTTTTTTTTTGTGTTTTTTTTGTTGGTTGTTTAACATTGTGTACATTTTTCGTAGTACAGTTAACATACGATGCCCTTTTTTTAAAAAAAAAAAATTTTTTTTTTAACCATGTTAGTACTTGCATGGTCTTTAACCATGTTAGTACTTGCATCGGCTTTAGAAAAAAAATTTTTTTTTTTGTGTTTTTTTTGTTGGTTGTTTAACATTGCGTACATTTTTCGTAGCACAGTTAACATACGATGCCCTTTTTTTAAAAAAAAAAAATTTTTTTTTTAACCATGTTAGTACTTGCATGGTCTTTAACCATGTTAGTACTTGCATCGGCTTTAGAAAAAAAATTTTTTTTTTTGTGTTTTTTTTGTTGGTTGGTCGTACATTTTTCGTAGTACAGTTAACATACGATGCCCTTTTTTTAAAAAAAAAAAATTTTTTTTTTAACCATGTTAGTACTTGCATCGGCTTTAGAAAAAAAATTTTTTTTTTTGTGTTTTTTTTGTTGGTTGTTTAACATTGCGTACATTTTTCGTAGCACAGTTAACATAAGATGCCCTTTATTTTAAAAAAAAAAAATTTTTTTTTTAACCATGTTAGTACTTGCATGGTCTTTAACCATGTTAGTACTTGCATCGGCTTTAGAAAAAAAATTTTTTTTTTTTGTGTTTTTTTTGTTGGCTGTTTAACATTGCGTACATTGTTCGTAGCACACTTAACATACGATGCCCTTTTTTTAAAAAAAAAAAATTTTTTTTTTAACCATGTTAGTACTTGCATGGTCTTTAACCATGTTAGTACTTGCATGGGCTTTAGAAAAAAAATTTTTTTTGTTTGTGTTTTTTTTGTTGGTTGTTTAACATTGCGTACATTTTTCGTAGTACAGTAAACATACGATGCCCTTTTTTTAAAAAAAAAAAATTTTTTTTTTAACCATGTTAGTACTTGCATGGTCTTTAACCATGTTAGTATTTGCATCGGCTTTAGAAAAAAAGTTTTTTTTTTTTGTTGGTTGTTTAACATTTTTCGTAGCACAGTTAACATACGATGCCCTTTTTTTAAAAAAAAAAAATTTTTTTTTAACCATGTTAGTACTTGCATGGTCTTTAACCATGTTAGTACTTGCATCGGCTTTAGAAAAAAAAATTTTTTTTTTTGTGTTTTTTTTGTTGGTTGTTTAACATTGCGTAAATTTTTCGTAGCACAGTTAACATACGATGCCCTTTTTTTAAAAAAAAAAAATTTTTTTTTTAACCATGTCAGTACTTGCATGGTCTTTAACCATGTTAGTACTTGCATGGGCTTTAGAAAAAAAATTTTTTTTTTTTGTGTTTTTTTTGTTGGTTGTTTAACATTGCGTAACAAACATACGATGCCCTTTTTTTAAAAAAAAAAAATTTTTTTTTTAACCATGTTAGTACTTGCATGGTCTTTAACCATGTTAGTATTTGCATCGGCTTTAGAAAAAAAGTTTTTTTTTT
The DNA here is from genome assembly GCA_963082915.1 of Dolichopus griseipennis. Classification (NCBI taxonomy): domain Eukaryota; kingdom Metazoa; phylum Arthropoda; class Insecta; order Diptera; family Dolichopodidae; genus Dolichopus; species Dolichopus griseipennis. The sequence goes on from CAUJBZ010000187.1 coordinate 7,533, forward strand.
TTGTTGGTTGTTTAACATTTTTCGTAGCACAGTTAACATACGATGCCCTTTTTTTAAAAAAAAAAAATTTTTTTTTAACCATGTTAGTACTTGCATCGGCTTTAGAAAAAAAATTTTTTTTTTTTGTGTTTTTTTTGTTGGTTGTTTAACATTGCGTACATTTTTCGTAGCACAGTTAACATACGATGCCCTTTTTTAAAAAAAAAAAAATTTTTTTTTTAACCATGTTAGTACTTGCATGGTCTTTAACCATGTTAGTACTTGCATGGGCTTTAGAAAAAAAATTTTTTTTTTTTGTGTTTTTTTTGTTGGTTGTTTAACATTGCGTACATTTTTTCGTAGTACAGTAAACATACGATGCCCTTTTTTTAAAAAAAAAAAATTTTTTTTTTAACCATGTTAGTACTTGCATGGTCTTTAACCGTGTTAGTACTTGCATCGGCTTTAGAAAAAAAATTTTTTTTTTTTTGTGTTTTTTTTGTTGGTTGTTTAACATTGCGTACATTTTTCGTAGCACAGTTAACATACGATACCCTTTTTTTAAAAAAAAAAAATTTTTTTTTTAACCATGTTAGTACTTGCATGGTCTTTAACCATGTTAGTACTTGCATGGGCTTTAGAAAAAAAAATTTTTTTTTTTGTGTTTTTTTTGTTGGTTGATTGCGTACATTTTTAGTAGTACAGTTAACATACGATGCCCTTTTTTTAAAAAAAAAAAATTTTTTTTTTAACCATGTTAGTACTTGCATGGGCTTTAGAAAAAAAATTTTTTTTTTTTGTGTTTTTGTTGTTGGTTGTTTAACATTGCGTACATTTTTCGTAGTACAGTTAACATACGATGCCCTTTTTTTAAAAAAAAAAAATTTTTTTTTTAACCATGTTAGTACTTGCATGGTCTTTAACCATGTTAGTACTTGCATCGGCTTTAGAAAAAAAATTTTTTTTTTTTGTGTTTTTTTTGTTGGTTGTTTAACATTGCGTACATATTTCGTAGCACAGTTAACATACGATGCCCTTTTTTTAACCATGTTAGTACTTGCATGGTCTTTAACCATGTTAGTACTTGCATCGGCTTTAGAAAAAAATTTTTTTTTTTTTGTGTTTTTTTTGTTGGTTGTTTAACATTGCGTACATTTTTCGTAGCACAGTTAACATACGATGCCCTTTTTTTAAAAAAAAAAAAATTTTTTTTTAACCATGTTAGTACTTGCATGGTCTTTAACCATGTTAGTACTTGCATGGGCTTTAGAAAAAAAATTTTTTTTTTTTGTGTTTTTTTTGTTGGTTGTTTAACATTGCGTACATTTTTCGTAGTACAGTAAACATACGATGCCCTTATTTTAAAAAAAAAAAATTTTTTTTTTAACCATGTTACTACTTGCATGGTCTTTAACCATGTTAGTACTTGCATGGGCTTTAGAAAAAAAATTTTTTTTTTTTGTGTTTTTTTTGTTGGTTATTTAACATTGCGTACATTTTTCGTAGTACAGTAAACATACGATGCCCTTTTTTTAAAAAAAAAAAATTTTTTTTTTAACCATGTTAGTACTTGCATGGTCTTTAACCATGTTAATACTTGCATCGGCTTCAGAAAAAAAATTTTTTTTTTTTGTGTTTTTTTTGTTGGTTGTTTAACATTGCGTAACAAACATACGATGCCCTTTTTTAAAAAAAAAAAAATTTTTTTTTTAACCATGTTAGTACTTGCATGGTCTTTAACCATGTTAGTATTTGCATCGGCTTTAGAAAAAAAGTTTTTTTTTTTTGTTGGTTGTTTAACATTTTTCGTAGCACAGTTAACATACGATGCCCTTTTTTTAAAAAAAAAAAATTTTTTTTTTAACCATGTTAGTACTTGCATGGTCTTTAACAGTGTTAGTACTTGCATCGGCTTTAGAAAAAAAATTTTTTTTTTTTTGTGTTTTTTTTGTTGGTTGTTTAACATTGCGTACATTTTTCGTAGCACAGTTAACATACGATGCCCTTTTTTTAAAAAAAAAAAATTTTTTTTTTAACCATGTTAGTACTTGCATGGTCTTTAACCATGTTAGTACTTGCATGGGCTTTAACCATGTTAGTACTTGCATGGGCTTTAGAAAAAAAATTTTTTTTTTTTGTGTTTTTTTTGTTGGTTGATTGCGTACATTTTTCGTAGTACAGTTAACATACGATGCCCTTTTTTTAAAAAAAAAAATTTTTTTTTTAACCATGTTAGTACTTGCATGGGCTTTAGAAAAAAAATTTTTTTTTTTTGTGTTTTTTTTGTTGGTTGTTTAACATTGCGTACATTTTTCGTAGTACAGTTAACATACGATGCCCTTTTTTTAAAAAAAAAAAATTTAGAAAAAAGAAAAAACAAGAAAAAAAATAGAAAAAAATTTTTTTTTTTTTGTGTTTTTTTTGTTGGTTGATTGCGTACATTTTTCGTAGTACAGTTAACATACGATGCCCTTTTTTTAAAAAAAAAAAATTTTTTTTTTAACCATGTTAGTACTTGCATGGGCTTTAGAAAAAAAATTTTTTTTTTTTGTGTTTTTTTTGTTGGTTGTTTAACATTGCGTACATTTTTCGTAGTACAGTTAACATACGATGCCCTTTTTTTAAAAAAAAAAAATTTTTTTTTTAACCATGTTAGTACTTGCATGGGCTTTAGAAAAAAAATTTTTTTTTTTTGTGTTTTTTTTGTTGGTTGTTTAACATTGCGTACATTTTTTCGTAGTACAGTAAACATACGATGCCCTTTTTTTAAAAAAAAAAAATTTTTTTTTTAACCATGTTAGTACTTGCATGGTCTTTAACCGTGTTAGTACTTGCATCGGCTTTAGAAAAAAAATTTTTTTTTTTTTGTGTTTTTTTTTGTTGGTTGTTTAACATTGCGTACATTTTTCGTAGCACAGTTAACATACGATGCCCTTTTTTTAAAAAAAAAAAATTTTTTTTTTAACCATGTTAGTACTTGCATGGTCTTTAACCATGTTAGTACTTGCATGGGCTTTAGAAAAAAAATTTTTTTTTTTTGTGTTTTTTTTGTTGGTTGATTGCGTACATTTTTCGTAGTACAGTTAACATACGATGCCCTTTTTTTAAAAAAAAAAAATTTTTTTTTTAACCATGTTAGTACTTGCATGGTCTTTAACCATGTTAGTACTTGCATCGGCTTTAGAAAAAAAATTTTTTTTTTTTGTGTTTTTTTTGTTGGTTGTTTAACATTGCGTACATTTTTCGTAACACAGTTAACATACGATGCCCTTTTTTTAAAAAAAAAAAATTTTTTTTTTAACCATGTTAGTACTTGCATGGTCTTTAACCATGTTAGTACTTGCATCGGCTTTAGAAAAAAAATTTTTTTTTTTTGTGTTTTTTTTGTTGGTTGTTTAACATTGCGTACATTTTTCGTAGCACAGTTAACATACGATGCCCTTTTTTTAAAAAAAAAAAATTTTTTTTTTAACCATGTTAGTACTTGCATGGTCTTTAACCATGTTAGTACTTGCATCGGCTTTAGAAAAAAAATTTTTTTTTTTTTGTGTCTTTTTTGTTGGTTGTTTAACATTGCGTACATTTTTCGTAGCACAGTTAACATACGATGCCCTTTTTTTAAAAAAAAAAAATTTTTTTTTTAACCATGTTAGTACTTGCATCGGCTTTAGAAAAAAAATTTTTTTTTTTTGTGTTTTTTTTGTTGGTTGGTCGTACATTTTTCGTAGTACAGTTAACATACGATGCCCTTTTTTTAAAAAAAAAAAATTTTTTTTTTAACCATGTTAGTACTTGCATGGTCTTTAACCATGTTAGTACTTGCATCGGCTTTAGAAAAAAAATTTTTTTTTTTTGTGTTTTTTTTGTTGGCTGTTTAACATTGCGTACATTTTTCGTAGCACAGTTAACATACGATGCCCTTTTTTTAAAAAAAAAAAATTTATTTTTTTAACCATGTTAGTACTTGCATGGTCTTTAACCATGTTAGTACTTGCATGGGCTTTAGAAAAAAAATTTTTTTTGTTTGTGTTTTTTTTGTTGGTTGTTTAACATTGCGTACATTTTTCGTAGTACAGTAAACATACGATGCCCTTTTTTTAAAAAAAAAAAATTTTTTTTTTAACCATGTTAGTACTTGCATGGTCTTTAACCATGTTAGTATTTGCATCGGCTTTAGAAAAAAAGTTTTTTTTTTTTGTTGGTTGTTTAACATTTTTCGTAGCACAGTTAACATACGATGCCCTTTTTTTAAAAAAAAAAAATTTTTTTTTAACCATGTTAGTACTTGCATGGTCTTTAACCATGTTAGTACTTGCATCGGCTTTAAAAAAAAAAATTTTTTTTTTTGTGTTTTTTTTGTTGGTTGTTTAACATTGCGTACATTTTTCGTAGCACAGTTAACATACGATGCCCTTTTTTAAAAAAAAAAAAATTTTTTTTTTAACCATGTTAGTACTTGCATGGTCTTTAACCATGTTAGTACTTGCATGGGCTTTAGAAAAAAAATTTTTTTTTTTTGTGTTTTTTTTGTTGGTTGTTTAACATTGCGTACATTTTTCGTAGCACAGTTAACATACGATGCCCTTTTTTTAAAAAAAAAAAATTTTTTTTTTAACCATGTTAGTACTTGCATGGTCTTTAACCGTGTTAGTACTTGCATCGGCTTTAGAAAAAAAATTTTTTTTTTTTTGTGTTTTTTTTGTTGGTTGTTTAACATTGCGTACATTTTTCGTAGCACAGTTAACATACGATGCCCTTTTTTTAAAAAAAAAAATTTTTTTTTTTAACCATGTTAGTACTTGCATGGTCTTTAACCATGTTAGTACTTGCATGGGCTTTAGAAAAAAAATTTTTTTTTTTTGTGTTTTTTTTGTTGGTTGATTGCGTACATTTTTCGTAGTACAGTTAACATACGATGCCCTTTTTTTAAAAAAAAAAATTTTTTTTTTTAACCATGTTAGTACTTGCATGGTCTTTAACCATGTTAGTACTTGCATCGGCTTTAGAAAAAAAATTTTTTTTTTTTGTGTTTTTTTTGTTGGTTGTTTAACATTGCGTACATTTTTCGTAACACAGTTAACATACGATGCCCTTTTTTTAAAAAAAAAAAATTTTTTTTTTAACCATGTTAGTACTTGCATGGTCTTTAACCATGTTAGTACTTGCATCGGCTTTAGAAAAAAAATTTTTTTTTTTTGTGTTTTTTTTGTTGGTTGTTTAACATTGCGTACATTTTTCGTAGCACAGTTAACATACGATGCCCTTTTTTTAAAAAAAAAAAATTTTTTTTTTAACCATGTTAGTACTTGCATCGGCTTTAGAAAAAAAATTTTTTTTTTTTGTGTTTTTTTTGTTGGTTGGTCGTACATTTTTCGTAGTACAGTTAACATACGATGCCCTTTTTTTAAAAAAAAAAAATTTTTTTTTTAACCATGTTAGTACTTGCATGGTCTTTAACCATGTTAGTACTTGCATCGGCTTTAGAAAAAAAATTTTTTTTTTTTGTGTTTTTTTTGTTGGCTGTTTAACATTGCGTACATTTTTCGTAGCACAGTTAACATGCGATGCCCTTTTTTTAAAAAAAAAAAATTTATTTTTTTAACCATGTTAGTACTTGCATGGTCTTTAACCATGTTAGTACTTGCATGGGCTTTAGAAAAAAAATTTTTTTTGTTTGTGTTTTTTTTGTTGGTTGTTTAACATTGCGTACATTTTTCGTAGTACAGTAAACATACGATGCCCTTTTTTTAAAAAAAAAAAATTTTTTTTTTAACCATGTTAGTACTTGCATGGTCTTTAACCATGTTAGTATTTGCATCGGCTTTAGAAAAAAAGTTTTTTTTTTTTGTTGGTTGTTTAACATTTTTCGTAGCACAGTTAACATACGATGCCCTTTTTTTAAAAAAAAAAAATTTTTTTTTAACCATGTTAGTACTTGCATGGTCTTTAACCATGTTAGTACTTGCATCGGCTTTAGAAAAAAAAATTTTTTTTTTGTGTTTTTTTTGTTGGTTGTTTAACATTGCGTACATTTTTCGTAGCACAGTTAACATACGATGCCCTTTTTTAAAAAAAAAAAATTTTTTTTTTAACCATGTTAGTACTTGCATGGTCTTTAACCATGTTAGTACTTGCATGGGCTTTAGAAAAAAAATTTTTTTTTTTTGTGTTTTTTTTGTTGGTTGTTTAACATTGCGTAACAAACATACGATGCCCTTTTTTTAAAAAAAAAAAATTTTTTTTTTAACCATGTTAGTACTTGCATGGTCTTTAACCATGTTAGTATTTGCCTCGGCTTTAGAAAAAAAGTTTTTTTTTTTTGTTGGTTGTTTAACATTTTTCGTAGCACAGTTAACATACGATGCCCTTTTTTTAAAAAAAAAAAATTTTTTTTTAACCATGTTAGTACTTGCATGGTCTTTAACCATGTTAGTACTTGCATCGGCTTTAGAAAAAAAATTTTTTTTTTTTGTGTTTTTTTTGTTGGTTGTTTAACATTGCGTACATTTTTCGTAGCACAGTTAACATACGATGCCCTTTTTTTAAAAAAAAAAAATTTTTTTTTTAACCATGTTAGTACTTGCATGGTCTTTAACCATGTTAGTACTTGCATGGGCTTTAGAAAAAAAATTTTTTTTTTTGTGTTTTTTTTGTTGGTTGATTGCGTACATTTTTCGTAGTACAGTTAACATACGATGCCCTTTTTTTAAAAAAAAAAAATTTTTTTTTTAACCATGTTAGTACTTGCATGGTCTTTAACCATGTTAGTACTTGCATCGGCTTTAGAAAAAAAATTTTTTTTTTTTGTGTTTTTTTTGTTGGTTGTTTAACATTGCGTACATTTTTCGTAGCACAGTTAACATACGATGCCCTTTTTTTAAAAAAAAAAAATTTTTTTTTTAACCATGTTAGTACTTGCATGGTCTTTAACCATGTTAGTACTTGCATGGGCTTTAGAAAAAAAATTTTTTTTTTTTGTGTTTTTTTTGTTGGTTGTTTAACATTGCGTACATTTTTTCGTAGTACAGTAAACATACGATGCCCTTTTTTTAACCATGTTAGTACTTGCATGGTCTTTAACCATGTTAGTACTTGCATCGGCTTTAGAAAAAAATTTTTTTTTTTTTGTGTTTTTTTTGTTGGTTGTTTAACATTGCGTACATTTTTCGTAGCACAGTTAACATACGATGCCCTTTTTTTAAAAAAAAAAAAATTTTTTTTTTAACCATGTTAGTACTTGCATGGTCTTTAACCATGTTAGTACTTGCATCGGCTTTAGAAAAAAATTTTTTTTTTTTGTGTTTTTTTTGTTGGTTGTTTAACATTGCGTACATTTTTCGTAGCACAGTTAACATACGATGCCCTTTTTTTAAAAAAAAAAAAATTTTTTTTTAACCATGTTAGTACTTGCATGGTCTTTAACCATGTTAGTACTTGCATCGGCTTTAGAAAAAAAATTTTTTTTTTTTGTGTTTTTTTTGTTGGTTGTTTAACATTGCGTACATTTTTCGTAGCACAGTTAACATACGATGCCCTTTTTTTAAAAAAAAAAAATTTTTTTTTTAACCATGTTAGTACTTGCATGGTCTTTAACCATGTTAGTACTTGCATGGGCTTTAGAAAAAAAATTTTTTTTTTTTGTGTTTTTTTTGTTGGTTGTTTAACATTGCGTACATTTTTCGTAGTACAGTTAACATACGATGCCCTTTTTTTAAAAAAAAAAAATTTTTTTTTTAACCATGTTAGTACTTGCATGGTCTTTAACCATGTTAGTACTTGCATCGGCTTTAGAAAAAAAATTTTTTTTTTTTGTGTTTTTTTTGTTGGTTGTTTAACATTGCGTACATTTTTCGTAGCACAGTTAACATACGATGCCCTTTTTTTAAAAAAAAAAAATTTTTTTTTTAACCATGTTAGTACTTGCATGGTCTTTAACCATGTTAGTACTTGCATGGGCTTTAGAAAAAAAATTTTTTTTTTTTGTGTTTTTTTTGTTGGTTGTTTAACATTGCGTACATTTTTTCGTAGTACAGTAAACATACGATGCCCTTTTTTTAACCATGTTAGTACCTGCATGGTCTTTAACCATGTTAGTACTTGCATCGGCTTTAGAAAAAATTTTTTTTTTTTTTGTGTTTTTTTTGTTGGTTGTTTAACATTGCGTACATTTTTCGTAGCACAGTTAACATACGATGCCCTTTTTTTAAAAAAAAAAAAATTTTTTTTTAACCATGTTAGTACTTGCATGGTCTTTAACCATGTTAGTACTTGCATGGGCTTTAGAAAAAAAATTTTTTTTTTTTGTGTTTTTTTTGTTGGTTGTTTAACATTGCGTACATTTTTCGTAGTACAGTAAACATACGATGCCCTTTTTTTAAAAAAAAAAAATTTTTTTTTTAACCATGTTACTACTTGCATGGTCTTTAACCATGTTAGTACTTGCATCGGCTTTAGAAAAAAAATTTTTTTTTTTTGTGTTTTTTTTGTTGGTTGTTTAACATTGCGTACATTTTTCGTAGTACAGTAAACGTACGATGCCCTTTTTTTAAAAAAAAAAAATTTTTTTTTTAACCATGTTAGTACTTGCATGGTCTTTAACCATGTTAGTACTTGCATCGGCTTTAGAAAAAAAATTTTTTTTTTTTGTGTTTTTTTTGTTGGTTGTTTAACATTGCGTACATTTTTCGTAGCACAGTTAACATATGATGCCCTTTTTTTAAAAAAAAAAAAATTTTTTTTTAACCATGTTAGTACTTGCATGGTCTTTAACCATGTTAGTACTTGCATGGGCTTTAGAAAAAAAATTTTTTTTTTTTGTGTTTTTTTTGTTGGTTGTTTAACATTGCGTACATTTTTCGTAGTACAGTAAACATACGATGCCCTTTTTTTAAAAAAAAAAAATTTTTTTTTTAACCATGTTACTACTTGCATGGTCTTTAACCATGTTAGTACTTGCATGGGCTTTAGAAAAAAATTTTTTTTTTTTTGTGTTTTTTTTGTTGGTTGTTTAACATTGCGTACATTTTTCGTAGTACAGTAAACATACGATGCCCTTTTTTTAAAAAAAAAAAATTTTTTTTTTAACCATGTAAGTACTTGCATGGTCTTTAACCATGTTAGTACTTGCATCGGCTTTAGAAAAAAAATTTTTTTTTTTTGTGTTTTTTTTGTTGGTTGTTTAACATTGCGTACATTTTTCGTAACACAGTTAACATACGATGCCCTTTTTTTAAAAAAAAAAAATTTTTTTTTTAACCATGTTAGTACTTGCATGGTCTTTAACCATGTTAGTACTTGCATCGGCTTTAGAAAAAAAATTTTTTTTTTTTGTGTTTTTTTTGTTGGTTGTTTAACATTGCGTACATTTTTCGTAGCACAGTTAACATACGATGCCCTTTTTTTAAAAAAAAAAAAATTTTTTTTTAACCATGTTCGTACTTGCATGGTCTTTAACCATGTTAGTACTTGCATGGGCTTTAGAAAAAAAATTTTTTTTTTTTGTTGGTTGTTTAACATTGCGTACATTTTTCGTAGTACAGTAAACATACGATGCCCTTTTTTTAAAAAAAAAAAATTTTTTTTTTAACCATGTTAGTACTTGCATGGTCTTTAACCATGTTAGTACTTGCATCGGCTTTAGAAAAAAAATTTTTTTTTTGTGTGTTTTTTTTGTTGGTAGTTTAACATTGCGTACATTTTTCGTAGCACAGTTAACATACGATGCCCTTTTTTTAAAAAAAAAAAATTTTTTTTTTAACCATGTTAGTACTTGCATGGTCTTTAACCATGTTAGTACTTGCATGGGCTTTAGAAAAAAAATTTTTTTTTTTTGTGTTTTTTTTGTTGGTTGTTTAACATTGCGTACATTTTTCGTAGCACAGTTAACATACGATGCCCTTTTTTTAAAAAAAAAAAATTTTTTTTTTAACCATGTTAGTACTTGCATGGTCTTTAATCATGTTAGTACTTGCATGGGCTTTAGAAAAAAAATTTTTTTTTTTTGTGTTTTTTTTGTTGGTTGTTTAACATTGCGTACATTTTTCGTAGTACAGTTAACATACGATGCCCTTTTTTTAAAAAAAAAAAATTTTTTTTTTAACCATGTTAGTACTTGCATGGTCTTTAACCATGTTAGTACTTGCATGGTCTTTAACCATGTTAGTACTTGCATCGGCTTTAGAAAAAAAATTTTTTTTTTTTGTGTTTTTTTTGTTGGTTGTTTAACATTGCGTACATTTTTCGTAACACAGTTAACATACGATGCCCTTTTTTTAAAAAAAAAAAATTTTTTTTTTAACCATGTTAGTACTTGCATGGTCTTTAACCATGTTAGTACTTGCATGGTCTTTAACCATGTTAGTACTTGCATCGGCTTTAGAAAAAAAATTTTTTTTTTTTGTGTTTTTTTTGTTGGTTGTTTAACATTGCGTACATTTTTCGTAGTACAGTTAACATACGATGCCGTTTTTTTAAAAAAAAAAAATTTTTTTTTTAACCATGTTAGTACTTGCATGGTCTTTAACCATGTTAGTACTTGCATCGGCTTTAGAAAAAAAATTTTTTTTTTTGTGTTATTTTTGTTGGTTGTTTAACATTGCGTACATTTTTCGTAGCACAGTTAACGATGCCCTTTTTTTAAAAAAAAAAAATTTTTTTTTTAACCATGTTAGTACTTGCATGGTCTTTAACCATGTTAGTACTTGCATGGGCTTTAGAAAAAAAATTTTTTTTTTTTGTGTTTTTTTTGTTGGTTGTTTAACATTGCGTACATTTTTCGTAGTACAGTTAACATACGATGCCCTTTTTTTAAAAAAAAAAAATTTTTTTTTTAACCATGTTAGTACTTGCATGGTCTTAACCATGTTAGTACTTGCATCGGCTTTAGAAAAAAAATTTTTTTTTTTGTTGGTTGTTTAACATTGCGTACATTTTTCGTAGCACAGTTAACATACGATGCCCTTTTTTTAAAAAAAAAAAATTTTTTTTTTAACCATGTTAGTACTTGCATGGTCTTTAACCATGTTAGTACTTGCATGGGCTTTAGAAAAAAAATGTTTTTTTTTTGTGTTTTTTTTGTTGGTTATTTAACATTGCGTACATTTTTCGTAGTACAGTAAACATACGATGCCCTTTTTTTAAAAAAAAAAAATTTTTTTTTTAACCATGTTAGTACTTGCATGGTCTTTAACCATGTTAGTACTTGCATCGGCTTTAGAAAAAAAATTTTTTTTTTTTGTGTTTTTTTTGTTGGTTGTTTAACATTGCGTACATTTTTCGTAGCACAGTTAACATACGATGCCCTATTTTTAAAAAAAAAAAATTTTTTTTTTAACCATGTTAGTACTTGCATGGTCTTTAACCATGTTAGTACTTGCATCGGCTTTAGAAAAAAATTTTTTTTTTTTTGTGTTTTTTTTGTTGGTTGTTTAACATTGCGTACATTTTTCGTAGCACAGTTAACATACGATGCCCTATTTTTAAAAAAAAAAAATTTTTTTTTTAACCATGTTAGTACTTGCATGGTCTTTAACCATGTTAGTACTTGCATGGGCTTTAGAAAAAAAATTTTTTTTTTTTGTGTTTTTTTTGTTGGTTGTTTAACATTGCGTACATTTTTCGTAGTACAGTTAACATACGATGCCCTTTTTTTAAAAAAAAAAATTTTTTTTTTAACCATGTTAGTACTTGCATGGTCTTTAACCATGTTAGTACTTGCATCGGCTTTAGAAAAAAAATTTTTTTTTTTTGTGTTTTTTTTGTTGGTTGTTTAACATTGCGTACATTTTTCGTAGTACAGTTAACATACGATGCCCTTTTTTTAAAAAAAAAAAATTTTTTTTTTAACCATGTTAGTACTTGCATGGTCTTTAACCATGTTAGTACTTGCATCGGCTTTAGAAAAAAAATTTTTTTTTTTTGTGTTTTTTTTGTTGGTTGTTTAACATTGCGTACATTTTTCGTAGCACAGTTAACATACGATGCCCTTTTTTTAAAAAAAAAAAATTTTTTTTTTAACCATGTTAGTACTTGCATGGTCTTTAACCATGTTAGTACTTGCATGGGCTTTAGAAAAAAAATTTTTTTTTTTTGTGTTTTTTTTGTTGGTCGTTTAACATTGCGTACATTTTTCGTAGTACAATAAACATACGATGCCCTTTTTTTAAAAAAAAAAAAGTTTTTTTTTAACCATGTTAGTACTTGCATGGTCTTTAACCATGTTAGTACTTGCATCGGCTTTAGAAAAAAAATTTTTTTTTTTTGTGTTTTTTTTGTTGGTTGTTTAACATTGCGTACATTTTTCGTAGTACAGTTAACATACGATGCCCTTTTTTTAAAAAAAAAAAATTTTTTTTTAACCATGTTAGTACTTGCATGGGCTTTAGAAAAAAATTTTTTTTTTTTGTGTTTTTTTTGTTGGTTGTTTAACATTGCGTACATTTTTCGTAGTACAGTTAACATACGATGCCCTTTTTTTAAAAAAAAAAAATTTTTTTTTAACCATGTTAGTACTTGCATGGTCTTTAACCATGTTAGTACTTGCATCGGCTTTAGAAAAAAAATTTTTTTTTTTTGTGTTTTTTTTGTTGGTTGTTTAACATTGCGTACATTTTTCGTAGCACAGTTAACATACGATGCCCTTTTTTTAAAAAAAAAAAATTTTTTTTTTAACCATGTTAGTACTTGCATGGTCTTTAACCATGTTAGTACTTGCATGGTCTTTAACCATGTTAGTACTTGCATGGGCTTTAGAAAAAAATTTTTTTTTTTTTGTGTTTTTTTTGTTGGTTGTTTAACATTGCGTACATTTTTCGTAGTACAGTAAAAATACGATGCCCTTTTTTTAAAAAAAAAAAATTTTTTTTTTAACCATGTTAGTACTTGCATCGGCTTTAGAAAAAAAAATTTTTTTTTTGTGTTTTTTTTGTTGGTTGTTTAACATTGCGTACATTTTTCGAAGCACAGTTAACATACGATGCCCTTTTTTTAAAAAAAAAAAATTTTTTTTTTAACCATGTTAGTACTTGCATGGTCTTTAACCATGTTAGTACTTGCATCGGCTTTAGAAAAAAAAATTTTTTTTTTTGTGTTTTTTTTGTTGGTTGTTTAACATTGCGTACATTTTTCGTAGCACAGTTAACATACGATGCCCTTTTTTTAAAAAAAAAAAATTTTTTTTTTAACCATGTTAGTACTTGCATGGTCTTTAACCATGTTAGTACTTGCATCGGCTTTAGAAAAAAAAATTTTTTTTTTTGTGTTTTTTTTGTTGGTTGTTTAACATTGCGTACATTTTTCGTAGCACAGTTAACATACGATGCCCTTATTTTAAAAAAAAAAAATTTTTTTTTTAACCATGTTAGTACTTGCATGGTCTTTAACCATGTTAGTACTTGCATGGGCTTTAGAAAAACCATTTTTTTTTTTTTGTGTTTTTTTTGTTGGTTGTTTAACATTGCGTACATTTTTCGTAGTACATTAAACATACGATGCCCTTTTTTTAAAAAAAAAAAATTTTTTTTTTAACCATGTTAGTACTTGCATGGTCTTTAACCATGTTAGTACTTGCATCGGCTTTAGAAAAAAAATTTTTTTTTTTTGTTTTTTTTTTTGGTTGCTTAACATTGCGTACATTTTTCGTAGTACAGTTAACATACGATGCCCTTTTTTTAAAAAAAAAAAATTTTCTTTTTAACCATGTTAGTACTTGCATGGTCTTTAACCATGTTAGTACTTGCATGGGCTTTAGAAAAAAAATTTTTTTTTTTTGTGTTTTTTTTGTTGGTTGTTTAACATTGCGTACATTTTTCGTAGTACAGTAAACATACGATGCCCTTTTTTTAAAAAAAAAAAAATTTTTTTTTAACCATGTTAGTACTTGCATGGTCTTTAACCATGTTAGTACTTGCATCGGCTTTAGAAAAAAAATTTTTTTTTTTTGTGTTTTTTTTGTTGGTTGTTTAACATTGCGTACATTTTTCGTAGCACAGTTAACATACGATGCCCTTTTTTTAAAAAAAAAAAATTTTTTTTTAACCATGTTAGTACTTGCATGGTCTTTAACCATGTTAGTACTTGCATGGGCTTTAGAAAAAAAATTTTTTTTTTTTGTGTTTTTTTTGTTGGTTGTTTAACATTGCGTACATTTTTCGTAGTACAGTTAACATACGATGCCCTTTTTTTAAAAAAAAAAATTTTTTTTTTAACCATGTTAGTACTTGCATGGTCTTTAACCATGTTAGTACTTGCATCGGCTTTAGAAAAAAAATTTTTTTTTTTTGTGTTTTTTTTGTTGGTTGTTTAACATTGCGTACATTTTTCGTAGTACAGTTAACATACGATGCCCTTTTTTTAAAAAAAAAAAATTTTTTTTTTAACCATGTTAGTACTTGCATGGTCTTTAACCATGTTAGTACTTGCATCGGCTTTAGAAAAAAAATTTTTTTTTTTTGTGTTTTTTTTGTTGGTTGTTTAACATTGCGTACATTTTTCGTAGCACAGTTAACATACGATGCCCTTTTTTTAAAAAAAAAAAATTTTTTTTTTAACCATGTTAGTACTTGCATGGTCTTTAACCATGTTAGTACTTGCATGGGCTTTAGAAAAAAAATTTTTTTTTTTTGTGTTTTTTTTTGTTGGTTGTTTAACATTGCGTACATTTTTCGTAGTACAATAAACATACGATGCCCTTTTTTTAACCATGTTAGTACTTGCATGGTCTTTAACCATGTTAGTACTTGCATCGGCTTTAGAAAAAAAATTTTTTTTTTTTGTGTTTTTTTTGTTGGTTGTTTAACATTGCGTACATTTTTCGTAGTACAGTTAACATACGATGCCCTTTTTTTAAAAAAAAAAAATTTTTTTTTAACCATGTTAGTACTTGCATGGTCTTTAACCATGTTAGTACTTGCATCGGCTTTAGAAAAAAAATTTTTTTTTTTTGTGTTTTTTTTGTTGGTTGTTTAACATTGCGTACATTTTTCGTAGCACAGTTAACATACGATGCCCTTTTTTTAAAAAAAAAAAATTTTTTTTTTAACCATGTTAGTACTTGCATGGTCTTTAACCATGTTAGTACTTGCATGGTCTTTAACCATGTTAGTACTTGCATGGGCTTTAGAAAAAAATTTTTTTTTTTGTTGTGTTTTTTTTGTTGGTTGTTTAACATTGCGTACATTTTTCATAGTACAGTAAACATACGATGCCCTTTTTTTAAAAAAAAAAAATTTTTTTTTTAACCATGTTAGTACTTGCATCGGCTTTAGAAAAAAAAATTTTTTTTTTGTGTTTTTTTTGTTGGTTGTTTAACATTGCGTACATTTTTCGAAGCACAGTTAACATACGATGCCCTTTTTTTAAAAAAAAAAAATTTTTTTTTTAACCATGTTAGTACTTGCATGGTCTTTAACCATGTTAGTACTTGCATCGGCTTTAGAAAAAAAATTTTTTTTTTTTGTGTTTTTTTTGTTGGTTGTTTAACATTGCGTACATTTTTCGTAGCACAGTTAACATACGATGCCCTTTTTTTAAAAAAAAAAAATTTTTTTTTTAACCATGTTAGTACTTGCATGGTCTTTAACCATGTTAGTACTTGCATCGGCTTTAGAAAAAAAATTTTTTTTTTTTGTGTTTTTTTTGTTGGTTGTTTAACATTGCGTACATTTTTCGTAGCACAGTTAACATACGATGCCCTTTTTTTAAAAAAAAAAAATTTTTTTTTTAACCATGTTAGTACTTGCATGGTCTTTAACCATGTTAGTACTTGCATGGGCTTTAGAAAAAAAATTTTTTTTTTTTGTGTTTTTTTTTGTTGGTTGTTTAACATTGCGTACATTTTTCGTAGTACAATAAACATACGATGCCCTTTTTTTAACCATGTTAGTACTTGCATGGTCTTTAACCATGTTAGTACTTGCATCGGCTTTAGAAAAAAAATTTTTTTTTTTTGTGTTTTTTTTGTTGGTTGTTTAACATTGCGTACATTTTTCGTAGCACAGTTAACATACGATGCCCTTTTTTTAAAAAAAAAAAATTTTTTTTTTAACCATGTTAGTACTTGCATGGTCTTTAACCATGTTAGTACTTGCATGGGCTTTAGAAAAAAAATTTTTTTTTTTTGTGTTTTTTTTTGTTGGTTGTTTAACATTGCGTACATTTTTCGTAGTACAATAAACATACGATGCCCTTTTTTTAACCATGTTAGTACTTGCATGGTCTTTAACCATGTTAGTACTTGCATCGGCTTTAGAAAAAAAATTTTTTTTTTTTGTGTTTTTTTTGTTGGTTGTTTAACATTGCGTACATTTTTCGTAGCACAGTTAACATACGATGCCCTTTTTTTAAAAAAAAAAAATTTTTTTTTTAACCATGTTAGTACTTGCATGGTCTTTAACCATGTTAGTACTTGCATGGTCTTTAACCATGTTAGTACTTGCATGGGCTTTAGAAAAAAATTTTTTTTTTTGTTGTGTTTTTTTTGTTGGTTGTTTAACATTGCGTACATTTTTCATAGTACAGTAAACATACGATGCCCTTTTTTTAAAAAAAAAAAATTTTTTTTTTAACCATGTTAGTACTTGCATCGGCTTTAGAAAAAAAAATTTTTTTTTTGTGTTTTTTTTGTTGGTTGTTTAACATTGCGTACATTTTTCGAAGCACAGTTAACATACGATGCCCTTTTTTTAAAAAAAAAAAATTTTTTTTTTAACCATGTTAGTACTTGCATGGTCTTTAACCATGTTAGTACTTGCATCGGCTTTAGAAAAAAAAATTTTTTTTTTTGTGTTTTTTTTGTTGGTTGTTTAACATTGCGTACATTTTTCGTAGCACAGTTAACATACGATGCCCTTTTTTTAAAAAAAAAAAATTTTTTTTTTAACCATGTTAGTACTTGCATGGTCTTTAACCATGTTAGTACTTGCATCGGCTTTAGAAAAAAAAATTTTTTTTTTTGTGTTTTTTTTGTTGGTTGTTTAACATTGCGTACATTTTTCGTAGCACAGTTAACATACGATGCCCTTTTTTTAAAAAAAAAAAATTTTTTTTTAACCATGTTAGTACTTGCATGGTCTTTAACCATGTTAGTACTTGCATGGGCTTTAGAAAAACCATTTTTTTTTTTTTGTGTTTTTTTTGTTGGTTGTTTAACATTGCGTACATTTTTCGTAGTACATTAAACATACGATGCCCTTTTTTTAAAAAAAAAAAATTTTTTTTTTAACCATGTTAGTACTTGCATGGTCTTTAACCATGTTAGTACTTGCATCGGCTTTAGAAAAAAAATTTTTTTTTTTGTGTTTTTTTTTTTGGTTGCTTAACATTGCGTACATTTTTCGTAGTACAGTTAACATACGATGCCCTTTTTTTAAAAAAAAAAAATTTTCTTTTTAACCATGTTAGTACTTGCATGGTCTTTAACCATGTTAGTACTTGCATGGGCTTTAGAAAAAAAATTTTTTTTTTTTGTGTTTTTTTTGTTGGTTGTTTAACATTGCGTACATTTTTCGTAGTACAGTAAACATACGATGCCCTTTTTTTAAAAAAAAAAAAATTTTTTTTTAACCATGTTAGTACTTGCATGGTCTTTAACCATGTTAGTACTTGCATCGGCTTTAGAAAAAAAATTTTTTTTTTTTGTGTTTTTTTTGTTGGTTGTTTAACATTGCGTACATTTTTCGTAGCACAGTTAACATACGATGCCCTTTTTTTAAAAAAAAAAAATTTTTTTTTAACCATGTTAGTACTTGCATGGGCTTTAGAAAAAAAATTTTTTTTTTTTTTTTTTTTTTTTTGGTTGTTTAACATTGCGTAAATTTTTCGTAGTACAGTTAACATACGATGCCATTTTTTTAAAAAAAAAAAAATTTTTTTTTTAACCATGTTAGTACTTGCATGGTCTTTAACCATGTTAGTACTTGCATCGGCTTTAGAAAAAAATTTTTTTTTTTTTGTGTTTTTTTTGTTGGTTGTTTAACATTGCGTACATTTTTCGTAGC